>OY757240.1:4987973-4992973 GCA_963583995.1 Xylota segnis | reverse complement strand
GACGGAGGTGGGAGCTCACTGCGTCGGCCGGGGGTAGCGAAACGTCCGGGCTACCCCATCCTCTCCCAGAGATGATTCGATCCGCCAATCTCTTTGGATTCTCCTCGAATTCTCGCTGCGCGAGACGGTATTCCAGTACCCTCCTTCTTCTGCTCGAAGCCGTCGCGCTCCAAGAACGTGATGCTGCCTGCGGTTGTCTCGGTGCCGTGGCTCGACCATGACTTTGCACAAGATTCCGCGTCCATTCGTCCAGTGCATCCTTGCTGGACGCGTTAGTGGAAAGCAGGGAGCGGCGCAGGGTGACGTCGGACTCGTCTTGGAGTGTTAGGCTCTGGATTGCCTCCGTGAGCTGCTGGTTCGATGCGTTGCTTTGTCCGGTGTTTTCTTCTTCAGCAGACTCGTATTCTGACTGGGATGACCCTTCCGGTTCGGCGTTCACGACAGCCAGGTTCTGTCGGAATCGTTGGACTCTCTCACCAAAGGAAGGTCTCTGGCGCCTCCTTTTGATAGCCTCCCTTGTTCTGGTGGAGAGAGCGGCCAAGTGATTTATTATGGTGGTCGGGTCAACCGAATTGAGTTCTGCCTCCGCTTGGGCCAGACTGTTCTGTTCGTCTTCTGACCAGAAGCGTCTGGAGGACGAGGCTTCTCTTTGCAGCTCCGTATTGTATGCGGTCGCGTGCGCTAGCCGCATATGTTGGCGGAGACCAGCGAAAGTGTTGAAGTGCCGGCTGCAAAGAGAGCAAGTGTTGTCGTCTTCCCTCGTTGGTCCTCGACAGTATCGCCTCTGGTGCTGCAACTTTCCTTTTTCAGTCCTGTAGGACTTACCACATCCATCACAGATGTGGGGGTAGCGCGGGGAGTTTTCCCCTTCTGCGGGCGATGTTGGCATTGCCGAACTGCTGGCTTGCCTGTTTCTTAGATTATAATGAGACATCGCCTTCTCTACTTCGATTTGAAGCTCCTCTTTTGGTCAATTCGCTTGTGACGGAGTCTCCGCTGGCTGTTGTCTTCACTGCGTTCCTGGTTGTACAGTTCTGGCCGGAATCCTTACTCGACGGTCGATGTTATATACAAACCGGAGTCTCCGCTGGCTGTTGTCCTCACTGGATGTACACTCAGGGCAGGAATCCTTGCTTCACTAGATGGTGTTGGGTGTACAGTTTGAGCCGGAGTCCTTAATTCCTAAGGTTGAGAGTGGAAGAAGTGAATGCTGCACGTACACTCGGGGCCGCAATCTTTGCTCGACGGTTAATATGGGTTGATACCCTGACTTGGTATAGTAGTCTATATATGAACCGGTGTCCTGCTGGCTGTTGTCTTGACTGCGTGCGTGGATGTACACTCCGGGTCGGAATCCTTACTCGACGGTCGATGTTATATACGAACCGGAGTCTCCGCTGGCTTTTGTCTCCACTGGGTGTACACTTGGGGCAAGAATCTTTCCTTTGCTCGATGGTGTTGTCTGAACCGGAGTACTTAATCCCTTAGATGGTGGGGGTATAAATGCTGCATGTACAGTTCGGTCCGGAATCTTTACTCGGCGGTCGATAGTGTTGGTACTCTAAGTTGGTATTGTAGCACAAACACGAACCGGAGTCTCCGCTGACTGTTGTCTTTGCTAAGTTCACCAACCACATACACAAACCCGTGTTTCTTAGTTTTTCCGCCGATGGTAAAAAGGGCGTCGCAAATCTTCCGGCAGCTGACCGCGTGTTTTGCGTATTTTCTCGACTCTCCACTTCGCGATTTTATCCGTCGATATCTTTGGAATCCTTTGGAGGATTTTCACGAACGAACTTTTAAAATGGAGAGGAGACGCGGCGCTACAAGACGACACTAAAATTTGGTTTCTACCTTACGTATTTCCCGAACTATAGCTCTCTGTTGCTGCGCTATGGAGAAACACGTCCGTCACCTACGAAAGTCAACAAGAGAGTCGTACTACCATGGAAGAGAGTCATAGTTACTCCCGCCGTTTACCCGCGCTTACTTGAATTTCTTCACTTTGACATTCAGAGCACTGGGCAGAAATCACATTGTGTCAACACCCGTTAGGGCCATCACAATGCTTTGTTTTAATTAGACAGTCGGATTCCCCAAGTCCGTGCCAGTTCTGAATTGATTGTTAATTGATAGTCGTTATAAATCAAAAGAAAATATCTTTCAATATCAATCTTAAGATTTTTAGCAAGAAAATTCCACAATTGGTTAAGTAAACTACTATCCGGGGAACAAAATCCGAAAATTTTTATTTACCCAGAACGAGTACATAAACCATGTTATTGCTTCCAATTCAAGCCCGACTATCTCAATCTTCAGAGCCAATCCTTATCCCGAAGTTACGGATCTAATTTGCCGACTTCCCTTACCTACATTATTCTATCGACTAGAGACTCTTCACCTTGGAGACCAGCTGCGGATATCGGTACGGCCTGTTGAGAAGTTTGCGTGACCCCACCATAAATTTTCAAGGTCCGAGGAGAAAATATCGACACAACAGTAAATGTCATGCTCTTCTAGTCCATCTACCATATCTCTCTTCGAAAGACTTCCATGGTAGTACGACTATAAAACAGAAAAGAAAACTCTTTCGATATCTCTCGACGGCTTCTTTATGGTCGTTCCTGTTGCCAGGATGAGCAAAATGCCCATTTTTAATAACAAACGGATACTCAACAGGTTACGGAATTGGAACCGTATTCCCTTTCGTTCAAAAATTATCAAGTATCTAAAATTTAATACATACATATGTACATATTTTTATTTATAACTTGAACAATTTTCGGCTTTCGCCTTGAACTTAGGACCGACTAACTCGTGATCAACCACTGTTCACACGAAACCCTTCTCCACTTCAGTCCTCCAAGGTCTCATTCGATTATTTGCTACTACCACCAAGATCTGTACCAATAGCGGCTCCATGCAGGCTTACGCCAAACACTTCTAAGCACACCATTGTACCCTCCTACTCACTAAAGTTTCAAAATTTATATTCAATCGAAATTAAATATAAATCATCTACTTTAGCGGTAATGTATAGGTATACAACTTAAGCGCCATCCATTTTAAGGGCTAGTTGCTTCGGCAGGTGAGTTGTTACACACTCCTTAGCGGATTACGACTTCCATGTCCACCGTCCTGCTGTTTTAAGCAACCAACGCCTTTCATGGTATCTGCATGAGTTGTTAATTTGGGCACCGTAACATTACGTTTGGTTCATCCCACAGCGCCAGTTCTGCTTACCAAAAGTGGCCCACTGGGCACAATATATCACAACCTAAACCTTCATATCAAGAAAGGCTAGGTTCTTACCCATTTAAAGTTTGAGAATAGGTTAAAGTCGTTTCGACCCTAATGCCTCTAATCATTCGCTTTACCAGATAAGATTATTTTACATAATTTTTAAATGCACCAGCTATCCTGAGGGAAACTTCGGAGGGAACCAGCTACTAGATGATTCGATTGGTCTTTCGCCCCTATACTCAATTCTGACAATCGATTTGCACGTCAGAACTGTTTCGGTCTTCCATCAGGGTTTCCCCTGACTTCAACCTGATCAAGTATAGTTCACCATCTTTCGGGTCACAGCATATATGCTCAAGGTACGCTCTAGTTAGAGGCATAAATAATATAAATATTATTATGCATAACTGTATAGAACGCCCCGGGATTGAATTTATATTTCATAATAAAATATAAACTAATCCCATTTAAAACAGTTAAGTTAATTACGCCATTGGGTTTTATTAAAAATACCCAATGACTTGCACATATGTTAGACTCCTTGGTCCGTGTTTCAAGACGGGTCCCGAAGGTATCCTGAATCTATCGCATTGTTAATCATATAAGTGCATACAATATAAATAAATCAATAGATTTACTCAGCATTGTAAAATTTTAATAACAAAAATTTAACCACTATATATAATTAAATCTGTCAATGATTTATCAAATCTAATACATTTATTCTATGTTAGAAATCCGAAAATAACTAATTTAAATAAACTTAACGTAAAAGATCTTATGATAAATATTTATTACATTAACAGATTACAATGTCCTTATATGGAAAAATTGCACACTATTTCTACAATATATGATTAATATATTATAGTATTAGTGATGAATTTTCCATAACGGATATTCAGGTTCATCGGGCTTAACCTCTAAGCAGTTTCACGTACTATTTAACTCTCTATTCAGAGTTCTTTTCAACTTTCCCTCACGGTACTTGTTTACTATCGGTCTCATGGTTATATTTAGTTTTAGATGGAGTTTACCACCCACTTAGTGCTGCACTATCAAGCAACACGACTCTTTGGAAACATCTTCTAGTAATCATTAACGTTATACGGGCCTGGTACCCTCTATGGGTAAATGGCCTCATTTAAGAAGGACTTAAATCATTAATTTCTCATACTAGATTATAGACGTTCCATACACTGCATCCCATATTTGCCATAAAGACAAAATGGCTTAGTGCTGAACTGATTTCTTTTCGCTCGCCGCTACTAAGAAAATCCTTGTTAGTTTCTTTTCCTTCCCTCATTAATATGCTTAAATTCAGGGAGTTATCTCATATGAGTTGAGGTTGTTTAACATTACTACTATAATAAATTCTATATATACTCAATAAATAAAATATTAATCCCTTCTATATATACATATATTATCAAATTAGAGCCAATTCTATTATGTCATTTTTATGTATCTACATAAATTTTTCCATATTCAATTCAATTTCTTATTTCTTTTTTAGCTAGACATTCCCCAAAAAATTGATAATATAGAAATACGTAAGATATTCTTTTATTATGAGAGGTATATATTATAAATTAATATTATGAATTTATGAAACAACAAAAATTCATTAATATAACATGTGCTTAAGCATATTTTAAAACAAATTTACACAAAAAGTATAAAATTCCTTCTTCATATACAAGCAACTTATTTAGCATAGTCTCACAACCCTCAACCATATGTAGTCCAAGCAGCAC
>OY757240.1:4927713-4937773 GCA_963583995.1 Xylota segnis | reverse complement strand
TCTTACACTGTACACTATGGTTTGGCGTAAACCTACAGCCGTTTTACACTGTAAATTATGCTTTGACGTAAACCTACAGTCGTTTTACACTGTATACTATGCATTGGCGTAAGCCTACAGCCAATTTTCACTGTGTACTATGCTTTGGCGTAAACCTTCTGCCGTTTTACACTGTACACTATGATTTGGCGTAAACCTTCTGCCGTTTTACACTGTATACTATGCATTGGCGTAAGCCTACAGCCATTTTACACTGTATACTATGCTTTAACGTAAACCTTCTGCCGTTTTACACTGTATACTATGCATTGGCGTAAGCCTACAGCCAATTTTCACTCTGTACTATGCTTTGGCGTAAACCTTCTGCCATTTTACACTGTACACTATGATTTGGCGTAAACCTTCTGCCGTTTTACACTGTATACTATGCATTGGCGTAAGCCTACAGCCGTTTTACACTGTATACTATGCTTTAACGTAAACCTTCTGCCGTTTTACACTGTATACTATGCTTTGGCGTAAACCTACAGCTGTCTTACACTGTACACTATGCTTTGGCGTAAACCTACAGCCGTCTTACACTATACACTATGCTTTGGCGTAAACCTACAGCCATCTTATACTGTACACTATTCTTTGGCGTAAACCTACAGCCATTTTACACTGTATACTATGATTTGGCGTAAACCTTCTGCCGTTTTACACTGTATACTATGCATTGGCGTGTGCCTACAGTTATTTTACACTGTGTACTATGCTTTGGCGTAAGCCTACAGCCGTTTTACGCTGTATACTATGTTTTGGCGTAAAAACACACGTACGTTCTACACTGTACACTATGTTTTGGCGTAAACAGATAGCCGTTTTACACTGTACATTATGCTTTGGCGTAAACCTACAGCCGTTTTAAACTGTACACTATGTTTTGGCGTAAACCTAGAGCCGCTTTATACTGTACAATTTGCTTTGGCGTAAACCTACAGTCGTTTTACACTGTATACTATGCATTGGCGTAAGCCTACAGCCAATTTTCACTGTGTACTATGCTTTGGCGTAAACCTACAGCCGTTTTACACTGTACACTATGTTTTGGCGTAAACAGATAGCCGGTCTACACTGTATACTACGCTTTGGCGTAAACCTACAGCCGTCTTACACTGTATACTATGTTTTGGCGTAAACCTACAGCCGTTTTACACTGTACATTATGCTTTGACGTAAACCTACAGCCGTTTTACACTGTACACTATGTTTTGGCGTAAACAGATAGCCGGTCTACACTGTATACTACGCTTTGGCGTAAACCTACAGCCGTCTTACACTGTATACTATGTTTTGGCGTAAACCTACAGCCGTTTTACACTGTACATTATGCTTTGACGTAAACCTACAGCCATCTTACACTGTACACTATGGTTTGGCGTAAACCTACAGCCGTTTTACACTGTAAATTATGCTTTGACGTAAACCTACAGTCGTTTTACACTGTATACTATGCATTGGCGTAAGCCTACAGCCAATTTTCACTGTGTACTATGCTTTGGCGTAAACCTTCTGCCGTTTTACACTGTATACTATGCTTTAACGTAAACCTTCTGCCGTTTTACACTGTATACTATGCTTTGGCGTAAACCTACAGCTGTCTTACACTGTACACTATGCTTTGGCGTAAACCTACAGCCGTCTTACACTATACACTATGCTTTGGCGTAAACCTACAGCCATCTTATACTGTACACTATTCTTTGGCGTAAACCTACAGCCATTTTACACTGTATACTATGATTTGGCGTAAACCTTCTGCTGTTTTACACTGTATACTATGCATTGGCGTAAGCCTACAGCCGTTTTACACTGTACACTATGATTTGGCGTAAACCTTCTGCCGTTTTACACTGTATACTATGCATTGGCGTAAGCCTACAGCCATTTTACACTGTATACTATGCTTTAACGTAAACCTTCTGCCGTTTTACACTGTATACTATGCATTGGCGTAAGCCTACAGCCAATTTTCACTGTGTACTATGCTTTGGCGTAAACCTTCTGCCGTTTTACACTGTACACTATGATTTGGCGTAAACCTTCTGCCGTTTTACACTGTATACTATGCATTGGCGTAAGCCTACAGCCGTTTTACACTGTATACTATGCTTTAACGTAAACCTTCTGCCGTTTTACACTGTATACAATGCTTTGGCGTAAACCTACAGCTGTCTTACACTGTACACTATGCTTTGGCGTAAACCTACAGCCATCTTATACTGTACACTATTCTTTGGCGTAAACCTACAGCCATTTTACACTGTATACTATGATTTGGCGTAAACCTTCTGCAGTTTTACACTGTATACTATGCATTGGCGTAAGCCTACAGCCATTTTACACTGCGTACTATGCTTTGGCGTAAACCTTCTGCCGTTTTGCACTGCATACTATACTTGGCGTAAGCCTACAGCCATTATGCATTGTATACTATGCTTCGGCGTAAACCTTCTGCTGTTTTACACTGTATAATATGCTTGGCGTAAGCCTACAGTTATTTTACACTGTGTACTATGCTTTGGCGTAAGCCTACAGCCGTTTTACGCTGTATACTATGTTTTGGCGTAAAAACACACGTACGTTCTACACTGTACACTATGTTTTGGCGTAAACAAATAGCCGTTTTACACTGTACATTATGCTTTGGCGTAAACCTACAGCCGTTTTACACTGTACACTATGTTTTGGCGTAAACCTACAGCCGTTTTACACTGTACACTATGTTTTGGCGTAAACAGATAGCCGGTCTACACTGTATACTACGCTTTGGCGTAAACCTACAGCCGTCTTACACTGTATACTATGTTTTGGCGTAAACCTACAGCCGTTTTACACTGTACATTATGCTTTGACGTAAACCTACAGCCATCTTACACTGTACACTATGGTTTGGCGTAAACCTACAGCCGTTTTACACTGTAAATTATGCTTTGACGTAAACCTACAGTCGTTTTACACTGTATACTATGCATTGGCGTAAGCCTACAGCCAATTTTCACTGTGTACTATGCTTTGGCGTAAACCTTCTGCCGTTTTACACTGTACACTATGATTTGGCGTAAACCTTCTGCCGTTTTACACTGTATACTATGCATTGGCGTAAGCCTACAGCCATTTTACACTGTATACTATGCTTTAACGTAAACCTTCTGCCGTTTTACACTGTATACTATGCATTGGCGTAAGCCTACAGCCAATTTTCACTCTGTACTATGCTTTGGCGTAAACCTTCTGCCATTTTACACTGTACACTATGATTTGGCGTAAACCTTCTGCCGTTTTACACTGTATACTATGCATTGGCGTAAGCCTACAGCCGTTTTACACTGTATACTATGCTTTAACGTAAACCTTCTGCCGTTTTACACTGTATACTATGCTTTGGCGTAAACCTACAGCTGTCTTACACTGTACACTATGCTTTGGCGTAAACCTACAGCCGTCTTACACTATACACTATGCTTTGGCGTAAACCTACAGCCATCTTATACTGTACACTATTCTTTGGCGTAAACCTACAGCCATTTTACACTGTATACTATGATTTGGCGTAAACCTTCTGCCGTTTTACACTGTATACTATGCATTGGCGTGTGCCTACAGTTATTTTACACTGTGTACTATGCTTTGGCGTAAGCCTACAGCCGTTTTACGCTGTATACTATGTTTTGGCGTAAACCTAGAGCCGCTTTATACTGTACAATTTGCTTTGGCGTAAACCTACAGTCGTTTTACACTGTATACTATGCATTGGCGTAAGCCTACAGCCAATTTTCACTGTGTACTATGCTTTGGCGTAAACCTACAGCCGTTTTACACTGTACACTATGTTTTGGCGTAAACAGATAGCCGGTCTACACTGTATACTACGCTTTGGCGTAAACCTACAGCCGTCTTACACTGTATACTATGTTTTGGCGTAAACCTACAGCCGTTTTACACTGTACATTATGCTTTGACGTAAACCTACAGCCGTTTTACACTGTACACTATGTTTTGGCGTAAACAGATAGCCGGTCTACACTGTATACTACGCTTTGGCGTAAACCTACAGCCGTCTTACACTGTATACTATGTTTTGGCGTAAACCTACAGCCGTTTTACACTGTACATTATGCTTTGACGTAAACCTACAGCCATCTTACACTGTACACTATGGTTTGGCGTAAACCTACAGCCGTTTTACACTGTAAATTATGCTTTGACGTAAACCTACAGTCGTTTTACACTGTATACTATGCATTGGCGTAAGCCTACAGCCAATTTTCACTGTGTACTATGCTTTGGCGTAAACCTTCTGCCGTTTTACACTGTATACTATGCTTTAACGTAAACCTTCTGCCGTTTTACACTGTATACTATGCTTTGGCGTAAACCTACAGCTGTCTTACACTGTACACTATGCTTTGGCGTAAACCTACAGCCGTCTTACACTATACACTATGCTTTGGCGTAAACCTACAGCCATCTTATACTGTACACTATTCTTTGGCGTAAACCTACAGCCATTTTACACTGTATACTATGATTTGGCGTAAACCTTCTGCCGTTTTACACTGTATACTATGCATTGGCGTAAGCCTACAGCCGTTTTACACTGTATACTATGCTTTAACGTAAACCTTCTGCCGTTTTACACTGTATACTATGCTTTGGCGTAAACCTACAGCTGTCTTACACTGTACACTATGCTTTGGCGTAAACCTACAGCCGTCTTACACTATACACTATGCTTTGGCGTAAACCTACAGCCATCTTATACTGTACACTATTCTTTGGCGTAAACCTACAGCCATTTTACACTGTATACTATGATTTGGCGTAAACCTTCTGCCGTTTTACACTGTATACTATGCATTGGCGTGTGCCTACAGTTATTTTACACTGTGTACTATGCTTTGGCGTAAGCCTACAGCCGTTTTACGCTGTATACTATGTTTTGGCGTAAAAACACACGTACGTTCTACACTGTACACTATGTTTTGGCGTAAACAGATAGCCGTTTTACACTGTACATTATGCTTTGGCGTAAACCTACAGCCGTTTTAAACTGTACACTATGTTTTGGCGTAAACCTAGAGCCGCTTTATACTGTACAATTTGCTTTGGCGTAAACCTACAGTCGTTTTACACTGTATACTATGCATTGGCGTAAGCCTACAGCCAATTTTCACTGTGTACTATGCTTTGGCGTAAACCTACAGCCGTTTTACACTGTACACTATGTTTTGGCGTAAACAGATAGCCGGTCTACACTGTATACTACGCTTTGGCGTAAACCTACAGCCGTCTTACACTGTATACTATGTTTTGGCGTAAACCTACAGCCGTTTTACACTGTACATTATGCTTTGACGTAAACCTACAGCCGTTTTACACTGTACACTATGTTTTGGCGTAAACAGATAGCCGGTCTACACTGTATACTACGCTTTGGCGTAAACCTACAGCCGTCTTACACTGTATACTATGTTTTGGCGTAAACCTACAGCCGTTTTACACTGTACATTATGCTTTGACGTAAACCTACAGCCATCTTACACTGTACACTATGGTTTGGCGTAAACCTACAGCCGTTTTACACTGTATACTATGCATTGGCGTAAGCCTACAGCCAATTTTCACTGTGTACTATGCTTTGGCGTAAACCTACAGCCGTTTTACACTGTACACTATGTTTTGGCGTAAACAGATAGCCGGTCTACACTGTATACTACGCTTTGGCGTAAACCTACAGCCGTCTTACACTGTATACTATGTTTTGGCGTAAACCTACAGCCGTTTTACACTGTACATTATGCTTTGACGTAAACCTACAGCCGTTTTACACTGTACACTATGCTTTGGCGTAAACCTACAGCCGTCTTACACTATACACTATGCTTTGGCGTAAACCTACAGCCATCTTATACTGTACACTATTCTTTGGCGTAAACCTACAGCCATTTTACACTGTATACTATGATTTGGCGTAAACCTTCTGCCGTTTTACACTGTATACTATGCATTGGCGTGTGCCTACAGTTATTTTACACTGTGTACTATGCTTTGGCGTAAGCCTACAGCCGTTTTACGCTGTATACTATGTTTTGGCGTAAACCTAGAGCCGCTTTATACTGTACAATTTGCTTTGGCGTAAACCTACAGTCGTTTTACACTGTATACTATGCATTGGCGTAAGCCTACAGCCAATTTTCACTGTGTACTATGCTTTGGCGTAAACCTACAGCCGTTTTACACTGTACACTATGTTTTGGCGTAAACAGATAGCCGGTCTACACTGTATACTACGCTTTGGCGTAAACCTACAGCCGTCTTACACTGTATACTATGTTTTGGCGTAAACCTACAGCCGTTTTACACTGTACATTATGCTTTGACGTAAACCTACAGCCGTTTTACACTGTACACTATGTTTTGGCGTAAACAGATAGCCGGTCTACACTGTATACTACGCTTTGGCGTAAACCTACAGCCGTCTTACACTGTATACTATGTTTTGGCGTAAACCTACAGCCGTTTTACACTGTACATTATGCTTTGACGTAAACCTACAGCCATCTTACACTGTACACTATGGTTTGGCGTAAACCTACAGCCGTTTTACACTGTAAATTATGCTTTGACGTAAACCTACAGTCGTTTTACACTGTATACTATGCATTGGCGTAAGCCTACAGCCAATTTTCACTGTGTACTATGCTTTGGCGTAAACCTTCTGCCGTTTTACACTGTATACTATGCTTTAACGTAAACCTTCTGCCGTTTTACACTGTATACTATGCTTTGGCGTAAACCTACAGCTGTCTTACACTGTACACTATGCTTTGGCGTAAACCTACAGCCGTCTTACACTATACACTATGCTTTGGCGTAAACCTACAGCCATCTTATACTGTACACTATTCTTTGGCGTAAACCTACAGCCATTTTACACTGTATACTATGATTTGGCGTAAACCTTCTGCCGTTTTACACTGTATACTATGCATTGGCGTAAGCCTACAGCCGTTTTACACTGTATACTATGCTTTAACGTAAACCTTCTGCCGTTTTACACTGTATACTATGCTTTGGCGTAAACCTACAGCTGTCTTACACTGTACACTATGCTTTGGCGTAAACCTACAGCCGTCTTACACTATACACTATGCTTTGGCGTAAACCTACAGCCATCTTATACTGTACACTATTCTTTGGCGTAAACCTACAGCCATTTTACACTGTATACTATGATTTGGCGTAAACCTTCTGCCGTTTTACACTGTATACTATGCATTGGCGTGTGCCTACAGTTATTTTACACTGTGTACTATGCTTTGGCGTAAGCCTACAGCCGTTTTACGCTGTATACTATGTTTTGGCGTAAAAACACACGTACGTTCTACACTGTACACTATGTTTTGGCGTAAACAGATAGCCGTTTTACACTGTACATTATGCTTTGGCGTAAACCTACAGCCGTTTTAAACTGTACACTATGTTTTGGCGTAAACCTAGAGCCGCTTTATACTGTACAATTTGCTTTGGCGTAAACCTACAGTCGTTTTACACTGTATACTATGCATTGGCGTAAGCCTACAGCCAATTTTCACTGTGTACTATGCTTTGGCGTAAACCTACAGCCGTTTTACACTGTACACTATGTTTTGGCGTAAACAGATAGCCGGTCTACACTGTATACTACGCTTTGGCGTAAACCTACAGCCGTCTTACACTGTATACTATGTTTTGGCGTAAACCTACAGCCGTTTTACACTGTACATTATGCTTTGACGTAAACCTACAGCCGTTTTACACTGTACACTATGTTTTGGCGTAAACAGATAGCCGGTCTACACTGTATACTACGCTTTGGCGTAAACCTACAGCCGTCTTACACTGTATACTATGTTTTGGCGTAAACCTACAGCCGTTTTACACTGTACATTATGCTTTGACGTAAACCTACAGCCATCTTACACTGTACACTATGGTTTGGCGTAAACCTACAGCCGTTTTACACTGTAAATTATGCTTTGACGTAAACCTACAGTCGTTTTACACTGTATACTATGCATTGGCGTAAGCCTACAGCCAATTTTCACTGTGTACTATGCTTTGGCGTAAACCTTCTGCCGTTTTACACTGTATACTATGCTTTAACGTAAACCTTCTGCCGTTTTACACTGTATACTATGCTTTGGCGTAAACCTACAGCTGTCTTACACTGTACACTATGCTTTGGCGTAAACCTACAGCCGTCTTACACTATACACTATGCTTTGGCGTAAACCTACAGCCATCTTATACTGTACACTATTCTTTGGCGTAAACCTACAGCCATTTTACACTGTATACTATGATTTGGCGTAAACCTTCTGCCGTTTTACACTGTATACTATGCATTGGCGTAAGCCTACAGCCGTTTTACACTGTATACTATGCTTTAACGTAAACCTTCTGCCGTTTTACACTGTATACTATGCTTTGGCGTAAACCTACAGCTGTCTTACACTGTACACTATGCTTTGGCGTAAACCTACAGCCGTCTTACACTATACACTATGCTTTGGCGTAAACCTACAGCCATCTTATACTGTACACTATTCTTTGGCGTAAACCTACAGCCATTTTACACTGTATACTATGATTTGGCGTAAACCTTCTGCCGTTTTACACTGTATACTATGCATTGGCGTGTGCCTACAGTTATTTTATACTGTGTACTATGCTTTGGCGTAAGCCTACAGCCGTTTTACGCTGTATACTATGTTTTGGCGTAAAAACACACGTACGTTCTACACTGTACACTATGTTTTGGCGTAAACAGATAGCCGTTTTACACTGTACATTATGCTTTGGCGTAAACCTACAGCCGTTTTACACTGTACACTATGTTTTGGCGTAAACCTAGAGCCGCTTTATACTGTACAATTTGCTTTGGCGTAAACCTACAGCCGTTTTACACTGTACACTATGTTTTGGCGTAAACCTACAGCCGTTTTACACTGTACACTATGTTTTGGCGTAAACAGATAGCCGGTCTACACTGTATACTACGCTTTGGCGTAAACCTACAGCCGTCTTACACTGTATACTATGTTTTGGCGTAAAAACACACGTACGTTCTACACTGTACACTATGTTTTGGCGTAAACAGATAGCCGTTTTACACTGTACATTATGCTTTGGCGTAAACCTACAGCCGTTTTACACTGTACATTATGCTTTGACGTAAACCTACAGCCATCTTACACTGTACACTATGGTTTGGCGTAAACCTTCTGCCGTTTTACACTGTAAATTATGCTTTGACGTAAACCTACAGTCGTTTTACACTGTACATTATGCTTTGGCGTAAACCTACAGCCGTTTTACACTGTACATTATGCTTTTGCGTAAACCTGCAGCCGTTTTACACTTTTTGAACTTATTCGATCAATTTTTATCAAGCAAACCTTTCACAAATACATTACAAATGTTTATTTCCAAAATACTAATTTCCCATTTACTTCATTTAAAGCATTTTTTGTATAATTTTTCGTAAAAAAATATACTTTATAATATGATAATAAGAATTCAAAATTCTTTATTTCACATTATTCATTTTTCAACACATTTCAAAAAGAAATATACTATTATTTAATAATCATTTTTTTTTTATTTAGTCACACAAAAAAAATACATAAATATACAAATTTTCCATGACCTGATACCATAAAAGTTAGTTTCACGAAGCATAACTTCATGAAGTAAAAGAAATAAAATTTCTTCTATATTATACACCTCAACATCAAATGCTGAAGTATTACACTATACATAATATAGTGTAGAAACAACCTCAACCAACAAATTATTTTTTCATACGAAAAACTCAAATATGACATTCATCGGTGATTTTGTCTTTATAAAAATGATACTTTCTTGAAAAAAAAAAACAAAAAATATCGTTTTTCAGACTTAATCACTCTTCAACAATTTCAATCATTTTGCCTTCGAAATTCTTCTTTTTCATTTTCATAATATTTTGATC
>OY757240.1:4912713-4915213 GCA_963583995.1 Xylota segnis | reverse complement strand
AGGACCGACTAACTCGTGATCAACCACTGTTCACACGAAACCCTTCTCCACTTCAGTCCTCCAAGGTCTCATTCGATTATTTGCTACTACCACCAAGATCTGTACCAATAGCGGCTCCATGCAGGCTTACGCCAAACACTTCTAAGCACACCATTGTACCCTCCTACTCACTAAAGTTTCAAAATTTATATTCAATCGAAATTAAATATAAATCATCTACTTTAGCGGTAATGTATAGGTATACAACTTAAGCGCCATCCATTTTAAGGGCTAGTTGCTTCGGCAGGTGAGTTGTTACACACTCCTTAGCGGATTACGACTTCCATGTCCACCGTCCTGCTGTTTTAAGCAACCAACGCCTTTCATGGTATCTGCATGAGTTGTTAATTTGGGCACCGTAACATTACGTTTGGTTCATCCCACAGCGCCAGTTCTGCTTACCAAAAGTGGCCCACTGGGCACAATATATCACAACCTAAACCTTCATATCAAGAAAGGCTAGGTTCTTACCCATTTAAAGTTTGAGAATAGGTTAAAGTCGTTTCGACCCTAATGCCTCTAATCATTCGCTTTACCAGATAAGATTATTTTACATAATTTTTAAATGCACCAGCTATCCTGAGGGAAACTTCGGAGGGAACCAGCTACTAGATGATTCGATTGGTCTTTCGCCCCTATACTCAATTCTGACAATCGATTTGCACGTCAGAACTGTTTCGGTCTTCCATCAGGGTTTCCCCTGACTTCAACCTGATCAAGTATAGTTCACCATCTTTCGGGTCACAGCATATATGCTCAAGGTACGCTCTAGTTAGAGGCATAAATAATATAAATATTATTATGCATAACTGTATAGAACGCCCCGGGATTGAATTTATATTTCATAATAAAATATAAACTAATCCCATTTAAAACAGTTAAGTTAATTACGCCATTGGGTTTTATTAAAAATACCCAATGACTTGCACATATGTTAGACTCCTTGGTCCGTGTTTCAAGACGGGTCCCGAAGGTATCCTGAATCTATCGCATTGTTAATCATATAAGTGCATACAATATAAATAAATCAATAGATTTACTCAGCATTGTAAAATTTTAATAACAAAAATTTAACCACTATATATAATTAAATCTGTCAATGATTTATCAAATCTAATACATTTATTCTATGTTAGAAATCCGAAAATAACTAATTTAAATAAACTTAACGTAAAAGATCTTATGATAAATATTTATTACATTAACAGATTACAATGTCCTTATATGGAAAAATTGCACACTATTTCTACAATATATGATTAATATATTATAGTATTAGTGATGAATTTTCCATAACGGATATTCAGGTTCATCGGGCTTAACCTCTAAGCAGTTTCACGTACTATTTAACTCTCTATTCAGAGTTCTTTTCAACTTTCCCTCACGGTACTTGTTTACTATCGGTCTCATGGTTATATTTAGTTTTAGATGGAGTTTACCACCCACTTAGTGCTGCACTATCAAGCAACACGACTCTTTGGAAACATCTTCTAGTAATCATTAACGTTATACGGGCCTGGCACCCTCTATGGGTAAATGGCCTCATTTAAGAAGGACTTAAATCATTAATTTCTCATACTAGATTATAGACGTTCCATACACTGCATCCCATATTTGCCATAAAGACAAAATGGCTTAGTGCTGAACTGATTTCTTTTCGCTCGCCGCTACTAAGAAAATCCTTGTTAGTTTCTTTTCCTTCCCTCATTAATATGCTTAAATTCAGGGAGTTATCTCATATGAGTTGAGGTTGTTTAACATTACTACTATAATAAATTCTATATATACTCAATAAATAAAATATTAATCCCTTCTATATATACATATATTATCAAATTAGAGCCAATTCTATTATGTCATTTTTATGTATCTACATAAATTTTTCCATATTCAATTCAATTTCTTATTTCTTTTTTAGCTAGACATTCCCCAAAAAATTGATAATATAGAAATACGTAAGATATTCTTTTATTATGAGAGGTATATATTATAAATTAATATTATGAATTTATGAAACAACAAAAATTCATTAATATAACATGTGCTTAAGCATATTTTAAAACAAATTTACACAAAAAGTATAAAATTCCTTCTTCATATACAAGCAACTTATTTAGCATAGTCTCACAACCCTCAACCATATGTAGTCCAAGCAGCACTTCAAAATTAATTAAAGTACATAACAGCATGGACTGCGATATGCGTTCAAAATGTCGATGTTCATGTGTCCTGCAGTTCACACGATGACGCACAGTTTGCTGCGTTCTTCATCGACCCATGAGCCAAGTGATCCACCGCTTAGAGTATTTCATTTTTTTTTTTAATTTAAATTACAAGTCAATTTTTATACAAAAAAAGAAAGAACAAGACAAAAAATTATATAAAATATCAACAAACAAAATTCCAAGCAAAAATACAAATTCTTTAACGTTCAAAAAATCTAAACTTTATATTTTCTCTT
>OY757240.1:4885213-4887713 GCA_963583995.1 Xylota segnis | reverse complement strand
ATATCTCTCGACGGCTTCTTTATGGTCGTTCCTGTTGCCAGGATGAGCAAAATGCCCATTTTTAATAACAAACGGATACTCAACAGGTTACGGAATTGGAACCGTATTCCCTTTCGTTCAAAAATTATCAAGTATCTAAAATTTAATACATACATATGTACATATTTTTATTTATAACTTGAACAATTTTCGGCTTTCGCCTTGAACTTAGGACCGACTAACTCGTGATCAACCACTGTTCACACGAAACCCTTCTCCACTTCAGTCCTCCAAGGTCTCATTCGATTATTTGCTACTACCACCAAGATCTGTACCAATAGCGGCTCCATGCAGGCTTACGCCAAACACTTCTAAGCACACCATTGTACCCTCCTACTCACTAAAGTTTCAAAATTTATATTCAATCGAAATTAAATATAAATCATCTACTTTAGCGGTAATGTATAGGTATACAACTTAAGCGCCATCCATTTTAAGGGCTAGTTGCTTCGGCAGGTGAGTTGTTACACACTCCTTAGCGGATTACGACTTCCATGTCCACCGTCCTGCTGTTTTAAGCAACCAACGCCTTTCATGGTATCTGCATGAGTTGTTAATTTGGGCACCGTAACATTACGTTTGGTTCATCCCACAGCGCCAGTTCTGCTTACCAAAAGTGGCCCACTGGGCACAATATATCACAACCTAAACCTTCATATCAAGAAAGGCTAGGTTCTTACCCATTTAAAGTTTGAGAATAGGTTAAAGTCGTTTCGACCCTAATGCCTCTAATCATTCGCTTTACCAGATAAGATTATTTTACATAATTTTTAAATGCACCAGCTATCCTGAGGGAAACTTCGGAGGGAACCAGCTACTAGATGATTCGATTGGTCTTTCGCCCCTATACTCAATTCTGACAATCGATTTGCACGTCAGAACTGTTTCGGTCTTCCATCAGGGTTTCCCCTGACTTCAACCTGATCAAGTATAGTTCACCATCTTTCGGGTCACAGCATATATGCTCAAGGTACGCTCTAGTTAGAGGCATAAATAATATAAATATTATTATGCATAACTGTATAGAACGCCCCGGGATTGAATTTATATTTCATAATAAAATATAAACTAATCCCATTTAAAACAGTTAAGTTAATTACGCCATTGGGTTTTATTAAAAATACCCAATGACTTGCACATATGTTAGACTCCTTGGTCCGTGTTTCAAGACGGGTCCCGAAGGTATCCTGAATCTATCGCATTGTTAATCATATAAGTGCATACAATATAAATAAATCAATAGATTTACTCAGCATTGTAAAATTTTAATAACAAAAATTTAACCACTATATATAATTAAATCTGTCAATGATTTATCAAATCTAATACATTTATTCTATGTTAGAAATCCGAAAATAACTAATTTAAATAAACTTAACGTAAAAGATCTTATGATAAATATTTATTACATTAACAGATTACAATGTCCTTATATGGAAAAATTGCACACTATTTCTACACTATATGATTAATATATTATAGTATTAGTGATGAATTTTCCATAACGGATATTCAGGTTCATCGGGCTTAACCTCTAAGCAGTTTCACGTACTATTTAACTCTCTATTCAGAGTTCTTTTCAACTTTCCCTCACGGTACTTGTTTACTATCGGTCTCATGGTTATATTTAGTTTTAGATGGAGTTTACCACCCACTTAGTGCTGCACTATCAAGCAACACGACTCTTTGGAAACATCTTCTAGTAATCATTAACGTTATACGGGCCTGGCACCCTCTATGGGTAAATGGCCTCATTTAAGAAGGACTTAAATCATTAATTTCTCATACTAGATTATAGACGTTCCATACACTGCATCCCATATTTGCCATAAAGACAAAATGGCTTAGTGCTGAACTGATTTCTTTTCGCTCGCCGCTACTAAGAAAATCCTTGTTAGTTTCTTTTCCTTCCCTCATTAATATGCTTAAATTCAGGGAGTTATCTCATATGAGTTGAGGTTGTTTAACACATTACTACTATAATAAATTCTATATATACTCAATAAATAAAATATTAATCCCTTCTATATATACATATATTATCAAATTAGAGCCAATTCTATTATGTCATTTTTATGTATCTACATAAATTTTTCCATATTCAATTCAATTTCTTATTTCTTTTTTAGCTAGACATTCCCCAAAAAATTGATAATATAGAAATACGTAAGATATTCTTTTATTATGAGAGGTATATATTATAAATTAATATTATGAATTTATGAAACAACAAAAATTCATTAATATAACATGTGCTTAAGCATATTTTAAAACAAATTTACACAAAAAGTATAAAATTCCTTCTTCATATACAAGCAACTTATTTAGCATAGTCTCACAACCCTCAACCATATGTAGTCCAAGCAGCACTTCAAAATTAATTAAAGTACATAACAGCATGGACTGCGATATGCGTTCAAAATGTCGATGTTCATGTGTCCTGCAGTTCACACGATGACGC